>WAAE01012150.1:0-15199 GCA_013400495.1 Nicator chloris | reverse complement strand
TAAGAATGTGCACCAGAAAATACTTACATTTTTGGCCCTCTGAATTGCAAATCACATCTAGAACTGTAGCTATGATATGTTAACAAAATAGTTTTTGGTGGATATTCAGAGCGTTAACACTGAAATTCAAAAAAGAAGACTTTTAAACTATTCCACAGGGCAGTTCAACCATCTGCCAGAATTCCTTATGAGCAATGTACTTCTTTACAAATCTCACTAGATAAATATAGGCTGCCAAACCTCAATACTTTTCTTCTTTTCTGTATTAGAAAACTTTATCTAACACACTTAATAGAGGAATACTCTCAGCAATGTGTCTTCACGTAGCCAATCAGGCAATGATCATCAGTCACTGTGGATCATCTCATGTTTAGAATTCATTATCGTGTTAGTTCTGCTACTTTGTTACCTTGTTTAAAAACATTTGTCACATTGTTAAAAAAAGGAATTGGAGATGCTGTAGGAATAATGACATGTTAACAGACTTGATTCCTCATAATAGGGAGATTTTAATGGATAATTTTTGTGTCCATAGTTAGAAATGTTTGACTTTATATTTGGGCTATGTCAGGTTTCAGGTTGTGCCTTTAACTACATACAAGAGCCTTATACTTAATGCTCAGTTCCCATCAGTTCCTATGATGCATTTTAAAGTGAGGTAAGAACTATTCCTCCTCATTAAGGAGGTAGAAACCTGAGCTGCAATAATATAATGAAATTAGTTTGCAATAGCGAACGAGAACCTGTCTCTCGCACGTCCCAGTCTGGAGCCCTTGTCATAGTTGCCAAGCCATTCTGTGTCTTGGCATAAGCAGTGTCAAGTGTACCTTTATATTGTCACTATTTCTCTCTTGCTTTCCAAAGCCTGTGCATTCATTGACAGCACAAGATATTTCAGGATATCAGCTAGATGAGGGTGTGAATATCCTTGTCAGCTATGCATGGAGGTACGGACTTTTATGTGCTGGCTGTCATATATCCTTTTGTCTTGTAGTGCCTCTGTGAGACTTAGTCACTGCAAGTCATGTGTTACTTCCCCACTTTGTGGGGAACAAAACATCACTTTATCTAATTTTAAAATGCTCTTTATTGCCAATACATTGCTGCAATGGCTTTTCCTTAAATGTGATTAAAAAAGACCTTATTTCCTCCATTTTTCTTGTTTACTTTCATGGAAATCTGGGTATGGATTTCATACTTGGCTTCTTTGTATGTAATCTTGTGGGTCATAATGGCTTGACAAAGCAGATGAACAAAAACTGCTCAGAATTGCTTTTCATCCATCAGCTGTGAGAACTGAAATATGTTGGTCTTAGGGAGCTCTCTGCTTTTTCTCAAGTTTGGCTGTGATACATTTTATTTTGTCTGGCTTGTGGGATCAGCTCCTTGAGTTCTCTAAAGAAACATTTATTAATAAAGTGTATGTAGATAACCAAAATTTGCTTGCACATAAAAATCCATGCAAATTCACCCTGAAGATTCTTTTGAAAGTTTCTCCTTTGCTTAGCCCAAGGTCTCGGTGTTTGAGAGATTACAGCTCCCTGAAGGAAATCTTACCATAATGTCCAGATTGTAAAATTGTCAGGATGAAGACATTTCCTTCACCCTCAGATTTGACAGTTGTACAGAATTTGCATCTGGTTTCCAATTATTTGTCTAGCTTTGGTTTAAGTCTCCTGCTAATTACACAAAGCCCAAATTTCTGTCTCCCTGTTCGGATGTGGAGAAGCGACAAAACTTTTGGGTATTACGATTTGAGGTGATGAGAAGGGTTCAGGATTGAAAGTCTTCTTTTCAAAAGTGCTCTAGGCAGTGACAAATGAGAAGGCTGAAAATAGGATATTGATTCCTAGTCACTAAATCTCCCCCTTGTGCCAAGGGGAAAAGCAGAACCTTGAAAAGGATTGAACTTCTCTTCCCTGAATAGCTGTGTGCTGAATGTGATATAATGATTTTAGGATGAAAGGCTTCTTTGTTGCAGGATTAGGTGAGATCACACAGAGACACTCAGGTTAGCTCTAATCATGACAGTGAGGAGTGAGGAAATTGCCTTTATCAGACTCCACTGTCTTACACGGCCCTCTATGCTTTTCCCTGAGGAATAAAAACATTCACATTAGCCAAAGCTGCCTTATTTATTTCTAACACAAAGGGATTTTCCCTTCCCCTTCACAATGTGTACTTCTCCCCCCATTTCTACANGTCCAAATAGACAACATCCACAGCCTTCCCTGCATCCACCAGGCGGGTCACCTGGTCATAAAAGGTGATCAAGTTGGTCAAACATGACCTACCCCTCCTAAACCCATGCTGGCTGGGTTCATGGTTTCTCCTGTTGCCTGTGTAAGCACATGTGTCAGAGCCTGGCAAGGTGTTCTGCTGGCCACCTATAGCCTGAAATTTGACAGCCCCATAAGAAAGGGGGAAGGGAAATGGAACAATTTCTGTGGATCTATATCCATAAAGCTTCGGTTTGTATCCTTCTCATTTGTTGAAGGAGGGAGAAATACCACAGCACTCTTAAAAGTTTAGACTCACAATGGGAAAAAATACACTCAGCCTCTCCTTGTCTTGAGCTTTCCAACTGGAAATTTTCCTGTTTTATGTTTTCAGGCTTCCAATTCTTCATAAAAATCAGTAGCTGACAGTCTTCTAAAGGGCAGTAGAACAGAAACTCCTGAACCTGACTGAAAATCATTGTATAGTGCTGACAGTACTGTTTTGGAAAGCTAGGTAGTTGCTTGTGAAATACAAAAAACAAAATGTAGTATGCTTTGAGTAAAGCTGATGTTATTAGCACATGGAGTACATTAAAGATAGAATCTTTCAGTGCTGGAGGAAAACACACATCAGAGGCAACCAAGGTAATAACAGTGTGTCTCTCTCCTCTGTTATAAAGCAAGGAGTATGTACTTTGTATACACAGAGCCTTCCCTGACCACTGCAGGATTTCTGAGTCTGATTTGAATAAACATAAACCTCAAGTGGGAAGAGTTGGATGTTTTGGGGCAGTATTTCAGTGGTGTCATCCATCTTAAGCTAAGAAACTCCTGTACAGGCTGTTCATACTGGACATCTTCAACTTAATCAGGATACGAACAGAGATCTGCTGATAACTGGGCAGATTTTTGTCCTAAGATACAACAACATAGATTTGTACTATTAATCAAATGCAATTTCTGTTTAATTTGCAGAGATGAAGACATATTAAAGCCTGAAAGAAACCTTCCACAAAGACACAAGTACGTGCTTGGAATTAAGGAGCAGATCAAATTAAATCTTTTAATGAGAGGCATAAAAGTCTACATTTTATTCCCATCTGTAACTGCTCAGCCTCCTCAATACACTTACACTGGTGATCTTCTCTTGCTTGAAATCTTCCCTGGCTCCTGATCTCCACTATAAGCACCTCTGGAAATTTTTTTTAATGATTACAGATTACATTCTCTTTAACAATCATATTCCATGTTGCTGATACAGCTCTGCTAATTCAGATATAGCTGCAGAGAGGCTTTGTGACACTGTTTAGCAGTGGGAAGTAATTTTGAATCCTCCTTTTAGCCTTGAAAGTGTTCAGAGAGGCTGTGCTAAAGGCAGACACAGCAAGACCAACATTTACACAACTTCATTTTGGTATGGCCTTGCTCTTGTAGTAAGAAAAGGGGCTACTTTATTTGGGAATAAATATTTGAGCTATTTTTGTGTTTTTATCCAGTGGCATTGCACAAAATGGTCTATTAGCATAGTCATGAGCATGACAGCTGACAGCAACCTGATCTGTGGGGACTGGCAATCAGAAGCTAGACATTCCTTCCAACCCACATCTCAAAGAACATCTGCAGACATCAGGAGGAGAGCAGTGGACAGGCCAAGGAGAGTTGTAATTGAAAAAGTTATGCAGTATTATCTGAATTATAATTAAATCACATTAGTCATGCTCCAGTAAACATTCAGTGTTACTGTTGAATTTGCATGATAGAGCCATTAATTCTCCTTGGGTAAACAAGTACTCAGTGCTCATCAGTGTTCTGGCTTCTCACTGCCAGGCTGATTGGAAAAATGGGTACTTATTCACCTCATTGCTCTCTATTGTGTTTTCTGATGGCTGAGTGGTTTTTGCTTTGAAAAGTGTTGCTGGTTTCCCAGAAGACCTTCAACAAATCCATCCCTCAAACACTCAGAAAAACCAATGGATGATTCTATGAGGGTCATTCTTCTAAGCTTCCCTGGTCATCTTTGGCAGCAAATACATGACCTACTCATGTATTTGCTGCCAAAACCCAACAAAGACCAGACTTTGGTGCAGCACAAAGAGTCTGCATTTTTTGCTTACTGGAATTATTTTTTTAAAAATACCCAGAGCTCCCTCCGCATAATATGCTTTCCTTTGACTACAACTCCCATTCTAAAATTGAAAATTGTCTCTGTTTTTATGTGTGAACACTGCTTTTTATTTCAGAGAGGAAGTCCTTCAGGATAATTTCAGGTATAGCTCAGGTATTAAACCTTAACTCTGTGGTGTTATCTGGTACACTTGCACAGCAGATGAACATTATTGCAGTCTCTCTGGCTTTATCCTGAGGATTTCAGAACAATTTTCCTTGTATACTTCATGTTACTGTGCTCTGAGAAATCACAGAATATCCAAGGCCTTTGATAGGTCCAAATCCTCTTTGCTCATTGGTGTGGAAGCAAGTGATGGAAATGTGGGTGTTGCTTGGATTTCCATTGGTTGGACGCTATACTCAAGTTCAGAGCCTTGGTTTGTTCTTAAGGACACTACACTCACAACTCTTCAATTCTTGCTAATGAGGAGGATTTAAGCCCCAGAGCATCAAGACAGGTGGTAGTAAATAATCAGATAATCATCAATTTAAAAAAAAAATAAAAATCTCACAAATTAGTTTAAGTAAGACAGGTAATTAAAATTACATTTTAAAAAAAGTGTTTTCCTACTAAAGAAAATGCTCATCAAAAAATATTTTCAATCCTTTTTTCACTTACTGAAATTCCCTATTCTGAAAAAGATCATGCAAGTTGTTATGCATCAGTTCCCTTTTGATGAACACTTGACTAGGGTTTTTATCTGTATGCTGTAAAACTTTTTAAATGCTTGCTTAAAATATCTTGCACAAACATCTAATGGAAAAATTTTTCTTGGTTCATTCGGTACCAATGACAGCACAATGGCATATCCAATATAAATATAAGGCATGGTAATTGATCATAGACAAGTTATTGTTCAGCAAGTTGCACTGCAAATTAAAAACTTTGACTCACACAAGCAATCTCTCACATGTCTTTACAGGAATCTTGAATTTATAATAGGCCTTCTTACAACCAATCAGTTCATTAAATATATTAATTAAAAAGTAACAGACAGCTGTAAAGGGAATTAACCTGGTCATCAACAGTGGTAACTTGCATTTAGTGACGGGTGAAATTGCTGTAGGTAGCTCTAGTGCTTCTGCATATAGGTTTGCTCATACCTGCCAAACCTCTTACAATCTGACAATGTGGCACAAGCAGCAGCCTGCTTTTACACAATAGATTCAGTTGCAAGGAATTTGACATGACATTTTAAGGCTGCAATCACTACAGAGATTGGGGTAGTCTGTAAGGTCTCACAGGGAAATCTTTACTAGAAAATAGTGTGCTTCACAGAGGGCAAGTTTGCAAAGCCTCCCCAGGAAGAGGCAGCGAGTGCCAGTGGATAGAGGTGTGTGTATGGGTAGGCAGGGCTAAGCCAAATGTCCCAGGAGGTGCTGGTCAGAAGCATAACATTTCCACTGATCTCTTCTGGCATCTGATCCTACAGTACTGGTGTGTGGCTGAAGTGAAGAGCTGCAGCTAAAAAGGGAGTAAGGTTGGAGCTCCATTGCAGAAGAGGAAGCATAAAATGACACCCCCACGTAACAGGCTTCTGCAGGATGTTCTGTGGGTCTGGGGCAAGGTAAACATTTTTTAGCATGTATGACTATTTTTTGTTGTTTTTTTGACCACTCTTGTCTTTATTTAAAAACTCTGGGACTTTTAGTGAAGGTCTAGATGTATGTCCAATTTGCATTTAAATCAAGGGGTTCTCCTAGACAAATATGAATGGGAATGTTCTAACTATAATGGCATCTTCAATTTGCCATTGCTTTTTGTGGTATAAATAAAATGAAATCAGTGAACAAATTTCAATTGATGCCATACACAATCTTTCTTGACATAGGGAAAATTATTGTTTTGTTCATACTTAGTAGCTTCTGATCTTTCTGAACTGGTCTGTATCCTTTCTGTGTGTCACCAACAGTGTCAAATAATGAACACACCAAACTACTCATCACTGAATCAGAGAGGGAGGAGCAATCACCTAAGAAAACTGCAGCTGGGAACAAACTAGCTTCTTTCAATTTTGATCCTGTTGCTGCAGTGATCCTCTAGTACAAGTACTAGCTATAGGCTGTTTACAAATTTTGCATGTCTCTGACAACAGCTATGAAGGTGTAACAAACAAAGATGATCAAAGAGTGTGAGCTGACACCACAAAATCCTGGTTTTCAGCTTAAAACACAGATTTATCCTTACTTGTCTACTCATTTGGAAGATGAAGGTGAGGTAGGAGCTGAAAAAAGCAGTTCTTCACACAAGACTGTAGGCAGCCTTTTTTCCAGGTGTGGTCTCACCAAACTACTGCTAAGAATGTGCCATCCCACATATGCATGCTTCTGGGGACTGACAGGGAAACTGGGAATGATGACTAACTCCTTGTTTTGAAACCAGGTCAAAACAGGTCAGTGACAACGAGATGTCTATGGCCAAAAAGGGGTGGGTTTTTTTTCAGGAAATTCTTTACATGGCCTCAGATGTGCTTAAAATGCCACCTGAATATATGACCCCTTAGATAAACTGCCATTTGCTCTCTGCTCAGGCTGTGGAATTAAGTGGTAAATGAGCATCAGCTCATGCCAGTGAAGGAGCTCACCCTGCAGGGGTTACAAAGGAGGCTGCAGAGAGCCCTTTTGGTCTGGCAAGGACAGACGGGTGCTGTCCCAGGGGCACTGTGTGGCTGTGATCTGAGCTGCAACGCAGGCCAGCACTGAACAGACACCGACACGGCACCGTGCAGGCGGCCACTCCGTATGCCTGCAAAGATGAAACCTTCCTTCTTAACTGCCTGAGCCAATAGGAAGTTACAAATTTTGATTTTTAATCCTGAACACACAACAGATTAGACTCATCACAAACTCTTACAGATCAAAGGAAGTCATCATTGTTACCCATTAGTGCTCAGTAACAGCTGTACTGTTATTCCACAAAAGGTGATCTCCATGTAAACCAGACATTTCTGCAATCATAAATTCCATCACTTAAACTAAAAGAAGTCTGTAATAAAATTAAACACCCAGGTATCTAAGTGCTCTATACCACAGAGCTACCTATGCCCTTCAACAAAGATGTTTAACATATGGATCAACATGTTTTTCCAGACCAAAAGAACAGGAATTTAGGTTAATTTAATAGAAAAAATAAAATATGGAATAACATTGATTTTGGCCAATATCAATTACAACAGAACTATCCTATTTTACAAATAACAACTGAACATTTTACACATGTACAGTATTTTTTCAGTAAAAATGGATTTCGTTATAACAATGTCAGTTTTTTAAAAGAAAACAAAGTTATTAATTTCTTCTCTATAATAGTGTTAGAGGCATTTGTAAGTATCCAAACAGATTCTTTACAATCCATTACATAATTAAATCTCAATAGTGAATATATATTTATATATAACATATATAATATTAACTTAAACTTTGAAAGCATTATGTTCTATTTAAACACGCTATACTGAGAAATGAGGCAGTTACTGACTAGTAGTTAAACTAGCACAAATTTGAATGTTTATCAGAAAATTTGTAATGGGCACCAAAGGAGCTTGACTGCACTCTTGTCATACTGAACCTGGCTGAAATAGTTTATCTGCTCTCTGCTAAAGAGGACATTACCTCTAAAGGTTTGCATTAGTTTGTTTGTAAAACATCCACAGTCATTTTTGATCCCCTTTATTTTCCAGGATTTACATGCTTAAACAGCTGAAATCCATTTTCTGTTTGTATATCCTGGAAAGCTAACTGAGAAAGACACTTTGCATGTTTTAAGTATTATCCCCAGTAAACAGTATCTTTGAAGTTCAGTTTTCTGTCTTCTGAAATAACTGTCTTTTGAACAGTATGCTGAGTGAAGCTGAAGAAGACAAATGAAACAGAAATTTGTACTGGCAGCCATGTGCCTGGGTAGGAAAAGAGCGAGGCTGGGGCCACTTCTCTTATCACTCAGGACCATTTTACAGTGAGGTAACTCCATTTGCCTTAGCAGAACTATTCCTGCTGAAATTTCTGTCGTGAGCAGTTAAAAGCAGATTCAGGCCCATCACAGCACCAAGAGAACCACTGATTTATTGCCCTACATGCAATTTTTCCTGGAGGTGTATTTGGCACAATTATAAATCCAGTCCTGTAAACACATCCTGTTGTATATAGTCACACTGGCATCTACATATGGGCACTATGAAATAGTTCCACATATCTGTATGATAATATCCCCTTTTTAAATGAACATTACAAGACAACAATAATTTATGAATACTTCTTACATGTTAGCAATGTTTTCTGACTTCTGAGCATATACATTACTCTAACTTATGCAAATCAAGAGAAGTAGTATATTCTAAATTTGTCCACTACAGGAACAATGGGTTTCTTATGTTTATTTGAAATAGCTTTGACAATTTAAAAAAATAAAATAAAAATCCTAGCATATCTGTTAATAAGCCACCTGTCTAAAAATGAAATCTATATGACCAAAACCACATTTTGGGCAAACATATATACATACCGCATGTGATACAAAAAATAGCATACAGCAGAGGAAGTAAGAAAGAAATGTGTGCAGAAATGTTCACTTTCCATTTTTTAAAATAGTGTTACAAAAGGGACAGAACTTAGTCCTGCACTAATGATGTTTCTGATCCCCTCAGGAACTCAAGTTCCCCCTGTCAATACATACAGCACAAAAAAAGACTAATGCAATTTTTTTTGTATTGTTTAGTTTTAATCCATGTAAACTTGTGTTGTATTCTTGAAACACTCTTTAAACATCTTGAAGTGAAAAGAAGCAGGAAAGAAGGGAAGGAAAAGAATCTTCAAAAAACAGGAATAATCCTAAGGTTGACAGGAAATCAAATCAAGAATTAAATGTTAATTTTGGCATCAAATGCTTTGGTCACACAATACTGACTCTGTGATCCTGGATGCTCAGCTCTAGACACCCAGTTATGAAAGGTAGGCGTGTTGTAGTTTTTCCATTTAAGTTCCAACAAACAGTTCGCCATCTCCCCAGACAAAGAGGGGGGAGAGGGAGAAAGGTGGCTTGCTTTCTTTTTCTTTTTTTTTTTTCCTTTTTCAGTAATACGGATTAATCTGTAAGTCTACAGGAGGAGGAGGATGCTGGGAGGTGTCAGTTCACCCCTTTTGTTTACATGTTCTGCAACACAACTGCTGAAGCACTTTCCTCTGGCAGAGATTGTTCTTTTTCACCAGCATACAGAATCCTCCCTCGGCCCAGGACTCTTCCGTGGCTTCCAGAGGGTAGCAGCAAAAGAAGAAGGGGAGGTTGAAGGTTTGGAGAGCACGACGTGTACAATGGAGGAAGGTTTAATTGGTCAGACATGCAGATTTGGTTGAAGAGACCATTCAGGAGCAGGTAGCAAGTAGGAAATTTGGTCCATCAAAAGGAATTTCAGTCAACAGCATTTTTTTTTTCAGGAAGAGATAATGTGTGGTCCAACAGGGAATGATTGGTATCCATTTATGAAAAGGAAAAAAAGATTAGAAAGAGAATAATTAGAATACAGTGATATTTACAGCAAAGGAATTTGCTCTCAATTTTTATGAATTAAAAGAATAAAACAATCAAACCACAGAAAAAGAGTAAAACATTCTCAACAGGATTGCAAATCTTGTAGAGTGAGTTGAAATGAGACCCTCTCTGCTTTTGTAAATTAACAGAAAAAAACCCCCAAAACCTGGACTTTCCTTCTTATCCTACACTGCTGAGAGCACGTGTTGTGTGGTGTGACCCAGCATGGTGCATTGCAACTCCCTGAAGGCCTGCACATCCATGTGCCACCCTTCCATGAGCGCTGCATTTGGAAGAATGGTGGTGGTAGGACTGAGATGGGGTGTTCTCACCCTCGGGAACTACAGCGTAAGTGATTGAGGCTACACATGTACAAATGAAGACGGATCTATCCAGCCATATTAAAGACAAAACTGGTATCTCAAATGTTTGCATTGCAGAAAGCAATTGCAATACCATATTAGCTTTACACTTCCTAATTTGTCCATCTGTATCTATCCTCTTCTAGACTTGCTTTAGAGAGTAACTCTTCCAATGTCCAGACATGAAAAGGTCTCATGACTAGTTTACCAATATCTGCTATGTAACTTTACAATGAACAGGATATTTTTCAAACTTTGGAAGCCTATATTCCAACAGGAAGTGCAAAGGTCCACAGAAACAATACTCACACCTGTGCTCTTTCTTTTTTCTTTTATAAGCCTTTTTTAACTCTTAGTAAATCCAGTGGAAATAAGCTGGACCCAAGAGTCACTGTTAGCTTTTTCTAGATCTGATGTCAGGTATCTTCCCAGACTTTGTTCTGATATGATTTTCCTGTTGGATTGCACTTGTTGGACTCTATTTACAAGTTATTCACATGCTAGCATTTTTAGGGAAGCATAACAATGTTATCTAAGTGTCTCTGTAACTGTGACATTCAAAAGGAAGTAATATTAGTGAATAACTAAGCCAATCATATGCAATAAGAAGACTATCTTGGTTGCCACAGAGAATTTGGAGGAAGTTCAAATCTCCACCCTAAATTGTATGTTCCCTATTTCAGAATCCTGTTTTTTCTCACTACTTTTTCACACAAGTCAAGCAATCCTGCAGGTGCTTTAAATTATTTTTACTTACCAGCATTTTCACAGTTTAAGTGGTGAGATAGATAAATGTAATTCTGTTAACAGTACTCTAGGGTCCTCATAAAAATCTGCTGAAAGCAACAGCTTTTGAACAAATGCTAATGAAGGAAAAGTAGGTTGTTGGCAAGGGGAGAACTTATTTTAAGAAAATTCAGGTAAAATGGATGTGACTAATCTTGCTAAGACATGCAAATGTAAATTTCTCCTTTTCATACACCTGAAAAATTTAAAAAGTAATGTAGACCTTGCTCAAGAAGAAAAGCAGGCCAAACCAACCAGATATATATAAAAGAAGAAGCTGGCAGTGATAAAATGGATCTTTTCAGAGACTTGCACTCACCGTCCTTGCATACTGTTCCAACGACACAGACACCAGTGTCTAGGTTATAGCCACTTGGACAGCTCGTACAGTTTCTGTCTCCTTGGCCACTGCAATCCAAACAGCTGGCATCGCATCTAAAAGACAATGGCAGGAGTTGGTCTTCTGGCCTCACCAAATATAAGACTTCCTAGGAGACCCCTTTTGTACTGCAAAGGACTTGTTTGTTCTTTCTAGAGGCACAAGGTACCATAATATTACTATTACTAATTATAATAATAAATGATGGACTACCCTGGCAACTCAGTCCTGCTTCTTTCCATCAACCAATTTCTATTCCAGAATTTTTACTACACAGCTGCATTATTCTAGTGAGTTGGAACTATGCATAAATAATCAAAAAAGTATCAAGCTGATGGTGCGTACATGTGCCAGAAAGGCATGGACTAAAGCTACAGGATAGAAATGACTGACGTCATGCCCAGTCCCTTCATCACCCATCTCGCTTCATCATCTTTTCATTACCTATTGATTGTATTTTTATGTGGAATACACAGTGATTCCCTTCCTGCCCTGAACTTAGATCTGAGTCAATAATAAATTATTCCAAAGGGCAACAAATGATATTTGTTTAACAAAGTATGGAATAGAAAAAATGTTCCTTCCTTGCATAGCACAACTTTGTCCAAGATTTATCCAGCCATTTGTACACTTGAGTCAGGTAAGCTATTCTAGACAGTAGAATATAACTGTGCTATGTTTGTGAATATGTGGTGGAAGAACTGAAATGGTCTTTATAAACAGTAATTAATTTGCAATGAAAAAGCCCGTAGTTTGATTATTTTTGTTTACTATTAAGAAATGTCCATCAGATTTGTAAATTTTACACTTCTATTCAAATNTAATAATACCTTTTCCTTCATTTACTTAGCATCAAGTATTTTTTGTATGTTTTGAAGTCTACAGTGTTTTATCTTCTAATAAGTATAATCATTTTCAACACAGTTTAGCTAATATATTGCCAAATATCAGGTATATCAGCCACTGATCATACCTTTTGCAGCTTTTGTATCCGCTTTCAGTGGAGTGATCAAGGTAATAACCACTACTACAAGACTGCACACATCTTCCATCTTCCATAAAGTAACCCTGTGTGCAGTTTATACAGGCATCTACTCCAGCACCTTAGTCCAAAGAGAAAATGTTAGAAGGTAGGTACATTGTTAAAATAAACAATTACATCATTTCAGTGTATCTTTTTCTGAAATAAACGACTGCAGTTCTAAAGCTCCCACAAAATCTACCAGTCATTATTCCATCCCTGGAAGAAAATGGAAGGCATTACTGGAAATCACAGTAAGTTCTACTAAAATTTAAAAAGAGGCATGTATCAACTCTTTCAATTAAAAACCTAGATTTCTATGCTAGCTGAAAGAAGTTTGCCATATTTAAAACGTAATTAAAAGCTACTATGAGAATGAAAGATTCACATGTAAACAATCACGTTATACTGTAACTCTGATAACAGTGGAATAAAATCAGAGGTAAAATCATACAGGAATGAGAATCACGCAGACAAATGTCAGTGGGGTACCTGCACATGTTGCACAAGAACGGTGGCATGGTTCACATTCTCTGCCATTATGGTATTTTCCTTCTTCACAGCGGATAGCACATCTGGTGCCATGCAAACTATTGCAAAAAGGAAAAAAAGCACAGGGCAGATAATGGCAACAGAGGACAACAAGATTGTGCACAATTCAGTAATTCTCTTTTAATCAAAGAACAATCCATATATTACAATTCATCAGCTTCCTTCACTGGTCATATTTCATAAATTTAGACACCAATCACTTAAAGAGGGAATGCAAAGCACCATGGTGAAGTAAATAAATTGTTTACAAACTCTTTGTAAATACTACCAAGTAATGGGGGACAAACAAAAACTAACAATGACAAGCAGCACTAAAAATTCAGGCATGTAAAATGCAATTATCCATGAGGAATTTGGCACAGGGTCAGCATTAAAAAAAAATACTAAGGGACTTGTTAACTGAATGCTAGTTCTCTGTGGCTTGTGAGATTTGTTGAGATTACAGATGGAGGTATTCTGCCCACAGGCACTTTTCCAAGAGCACAAAAATATGAGTAACAGCGGAAAAGAAATAGCATAAACAGTTACATTCATATATTCCTTGAAGTAGTTGTTTATTGCTTTCATGTTATATGGTGCCTGCAGCAGTTTGTTGCAGGTTTGGGTTTTGTTTGTTTGAAATTATTTTTTTTAAACTAGGCCTTCTCTGCCATGTTCACCACCTTCTGCAGAACCTCAGGATTCATCCAATTTACCACTTCCTCTAAAAAGTGCTCACCAGCTCTGGGGTTTCCCACTCTGAGTGCTATTCATGTTTTTACTGTTTGCACCCAGCAGCAGCCAGGTAAGTTCAGCACCACTGAAAATTTTCAAGAGTGCATTCAGTCCGAGTTTAGAAAATAAGCTAGCAATTTAACAAAACTTCATAACCCCTGCTTTTCTCTTGTTTTTCCTCAGTGACACACCTTTCAATAATGGAATCCCGCTCTTGGTGTTCTAGAAGCAGACATTCAGCTTTTACTAAGACATGAAAATCTTCTTTAATGGAACATGAAACTGCAGTGCTAATACTTGTACTCAAATGAATACCTACAGATACTGAACACTGACTTCATATTTTTTTGTGGCACTAAGCCAGCATACAATCTGTCATGAATATGATAAGATTTTTTACCTTTGCTACTTGGATCAAAAGGTCATTCTTTATAAAGGAGCTTGAAATGTGTACTGCAGCTTTGTATGTTTTACCTATCATTTTCAAGAATAATTAAGTTCCCCTCTGAAGGAAAAAATCTCCTCTGCTATTTAAAATATATGATCACTGTACTGTAATAGAATTGAGCCTCAGGTACTTGAGGTAAGTGAATTACTGAATACATGAAAAAATAAAGATAAGAAAATAATTTCAACCAATCACATGAATGAATCAGAAAGATTAATACAATTTATTAACTCTACTTCTAAAACAATCCTTGACTGACATACTGTAGGCCAAAAATTGAAGAAGCCAGCTTTCCACATGACTGTGGCTTTTACGTTACCTGAAATGAAAGGCCTTCTAAAAATCTGTTGTCAGCCAAACTGGTACACAGGATCACCATTACAGACTAAATGGCATTGGAACAGATGAAATGAGGGCCATGCAAGGTAAATAGCTATCTGATCTTCTTCATTGTGTATCTACAGCCTTGTCTACCTCTTCAGATACCATGTTTAGAGACATACATAATTTCCTTACCTTAGGCCATGTCTGCATTCTGTGCAGATTTGGAATTCAACACAGGTCTTGCAGTTTTCACTACATTTTCGACAAACAATCTTATCTACAAGAGAAAAAAAGGAAACAGCCCAGAAAGCCTTGGTCAGTTTTGTTTGATAAAATTGTATGAATATATTATTGCATGACCTACTACTTTCTAGTTTGAAATTAACATCAACATCAAGCTAGACTGAAACAGCAAAATTCTGCCTATCATTAGCTTTTTCCATCAAATATCAAATGGTTTACAATATTTTGATTTGAAGTTATAGTTGCACCCTGAGAACACTTAAAATTTACATTCACTATTTATAATATGAGCTTAAGTCACCTTCTCATACAGCAGTGATATGCACTAATGATTGCCCTGTGTTCTGGAGACTGTCCTGCAATCTTACCCTTTCCATGCAAGCAGTCTGTCCTGTCTTCCTGATTTGGTGCTAAAAGACACACCTGCGTAAACATATCTGATCTTAACACAGTAAATACAT
>WAAE01012149.1:0-23080 GCA_013400495.1 Nicator chloris | reverse complement strand
GTAAATATTTATCTGACAACAATAAGGATAGGATTGTTATCTCTGGACCCTGAATTCATGTGGGGAATAAGAATATCAGGGAATTCTCAAAAGAATTTAAAGGCCACTAGTGTGAATGAGAACACAGTTTTGAAATTATCAGAGTACACAGGAATAAAAATCACCAGGCTGTATGTTAGCACCTGGTGAGCAGCTGCTGAAAGAATTCTGTTCAAAAAGAAAAAAAAAAGGTCATAATCAGGGAGTGATTTTGGTACATTTGGTTTTCAGTATGTGTTAGTAAATTTCTTTAAAAATTCATTTGCAAATCTCGTTCCATGTTAGGAATCTGTCAACAGAAGATCTTAACATGGAGAGAAGGAGTAGGAAATGGTTTGAGATTGTCCTTATTAAACAGGTCTATTTCAAGAAGGGTCCAAGCTTTACAGAAAGCCTTGTTGCAGCCCTGTTTTCACAAAGATCTTCACCTCTGCCTGAAGAAGCTGACAAAACAGATTTGATAGGACAATATGTACATTATGACATTTCTTTTCATCAGCAGGAGCTCCCACTTTTCTCTTTCCCTGAGATCAAAAAACACCAGTGATGCAGAACCCTGCTCTCTCTTCATCACAGGCATCAACACCCTGGGATCCGCTCCCCAAATCTGCTGCCCTTTTGCAAAGGCCACTGTATCAAACCTCTCTGTGCCCTTGCTAGGGAGAAATCTGCTTTTTCAACATTCTAATATATTGAATTGGGGACCTGGTGGAGTGCGGGAAAACAAAATATGTGCTGGGAAGGGAAATGTGACCTCTTATCGTGAAAGCAAGCTATGGAGTTGGAATGTGTAATGCCATTACAGGTAAAGTTATATTTTTGTGTCTCTGTCAGGGAAAATGTGAGGGACCACTCTTGGAAAACACAGTTCTTAATAAGAAAGGAACTGGCAAACTGAAAATCAGCAAAATGTCACAGAGACCTCATGGTGACATGAATGGGAAAGGGTATAAATTTACAATACAGCACCTGAGTGAGTCCCCAGATCACATCAGAGATATATTCACACTGTCACTCACACACAGGGTGAATTCCTGAGTCTCCCAGAGCTGCCAGGAGAGCTTTTTTACCTCCATTATGCCCACTGTGCTTCAAAATAAGGCTATTTTCAGAAGGCAACACCCATGACAGGGAACATGTGAAAGGACACTGAACAATTGAAAGGAAAAGAATGTAACTCCCATTCCATCTCTGCTGGTTGTTATATTGGCTGTGATACTGCAAGGATGACTGTATGTTTCATCACAGTTCTACAACATCTTAACTATGAGATACCAAGCATTTTAACCCTTAAGTTTTCTCATACCAATAATTATTCAAAAAAATCTGAATATGAGTGGTTCTGAACTCAAATTATGGTCAAAAGGCATGGGAAAACCCTAGTTGCTTCATTCAATTATTTGCACACACACATATGCTTTTTATTCATATAATAAATAACTCCTTCGTAGTAATTTAGAGGCTTTTTTATTTCCATGTTATAGTTCCAATGATTTAATCATTCATTATAGCTCTAAAACAGGATGGCCACATCTCAAGGCAAGGAGATCTAGGTTTATGGCATGCTAAAGGTCGCTGAGCAATTATTGGGGTTACTAATTGACTTTAATTTTTTATAGTTCTGTCAAAAAGTTGTATTGCATATATGGCATGCCTGCTGTATAAAAAATGATTAAGCTATTGGATCACTTTCAAAGTCTTTAAAAGAAAACACTGTCTAGACAAAGAGAGGACTATAAAATGGTCCTGCAAGATTATGGTTAACTTTAGGGTTTAATGTCATGATTTCTACACAGTTTTGCAACCAAAAGAAAAGCAAATTAATGACATAAAGGTTGCTGTCACCTGTAGTGGGAGAAGGGCTTTTTACATTTCACACTTCATTCACTCTTTCATTTGAGTAGTATCTCTTAAAATAAAACAGAACTTAGCCAGGAAAATTTGGCATTGTAACTACAGTGTGCTGCTAATAATAATAAATAGATAAAATGCAAAATAAAAAAGGAAAAATGCATTCTTTCAATCTTCGAACTGCTTTTGTAATTGCTTGTTTTTTTCCCATCATGATTTTGTTTATGTTTCTATTACAGCAGATAATAAGATGAAATAAAAATGGTCCAGATTACAATAGTGTTACTCAAATGGAATAATACTTTATTTTAAAAGTTGTTCAGCTCCCTTTAGCTGGGTTATTCATACAGCACAGTGCTTGCTAAATGGAATTGCTGCTTCTTAGCTCTGCTCTTCTTAGGTTCATGTTCTCACTTACACACACATATAACTCCTAATTTTGGTGGGATTCATGGTTTTAGATACCATGAGAGTGGTGTCTAGATCTGTGCCTAAATATTGTGTTTTTCCACAGGCTCATTTCAACCTCTGAAATGCGTCTCTGTCTGGACTCTGCATCAGAAGAAATGCATCAAATCTTGCTTTCTATGGCCTGCAAACCTGAAAACATGATTTGGAAAGAAAACATGGCAGTTTTAGAGGGTAGGGGGAGCAGAATAATGATATCCACGCCAAACTGAATGAGTCCAACACTGTCTGACATCAGCTCGACTTGTAACCGACCAACCCATTAAACTGTCTGGCTTTGCCTGAACAACCCAGGCTATATAAAAAAGTTTTAAAGGTCTTTTTCTTGCCCTGAGGTGGTAAGAAATGTTAAGAGCTCGACTTTTCTGCTCTACAGAATTGGATAGCAGGTTTGTGTAAAGTTTTATGGGTTTGTATTTAATAACCTGAGCAAGCTCATCCGCATTACATGACTGAGCTTTCCAGAAAACAGAGGCAAGAAGAGATTGAATGTAAGAAGGATTGAAAGTTGGATGACTTAAAACCTGAGAACTTAAACTTTAGAATAGTTTTACCTTGAGCTGACCGAAAAAACTCAACCAAACCAAATCCAACCCAAACCTACCCAACCCAACTCAACGCAACCCAACCCAACCAACAAAATCCCCCTGAAAAGGGCACACTACTAAATTCATACATACATGTGTAAATAATACTATCCCAAAAAATGTTTCACAGTGTAAGAAACACAAAATAATTGGTTTTTACCACTTTGCATTTCAATTTTGCGGACATAATATTTTCAGCAAATAAAACTTTGATGGAAGATCCCATCCTCCTCCAACCTGCAAGTGAAAGTTGAAGTCAGAGGACTCAGGATAGAATCAAAAACCAGAATGAGTTCTGAAAATGAGTCAAGCCAAGGTCCTTGATGCATGCATTGAAGGGATTAAACGTTCTGCACTTTAAATTATACTGGCTCATAAATTCAGCGCTTCTGATCTGACAAACACTTCTGGACTGTGGCTGTTATTGGAAGTTTTTGTCATGGAACACCATGACAAGGGTTTGAAGAGCTGCCTGCATCAGAAGAGGTGAGGCTGGAGTGCCAGCAGCCAATGAGTGATGGAGGAAGAAAGTTTGTGAAAGGGAAAATGAAAACACATGGATGTCTACAGTGTCACAAATCATGCCACTTGGCAGGCAAAACACGTGATTTTCAGGAAAGCAGATATAAATATATAGACTTGTTAACTTTTGATGGAGCTGGAGTCATCAGCAATAAGAGCTGCATTTCAAGCATGAATGTGAATGGCTTCTCATTAAGCCTAGTCCATTAGCAATAGTAAGACAATTTTTTAAATCAAATTCACATTAATCATATAACAGATCACATTGCGGTATGTTTGATATGCTCTTCAATTTTTAATTTAGATTTTCAATCCATTTATCAGGGAAGACCTCATTTAGAAGTGAGCATTTCTTTTCTGAAGTAGAAAATGCATTTTTCTGAAGTAGAAGTCAGCCTTTAGAGATTTTTTTGGACCTTTATTTTGAAATTTCCTTTAGAATTTTTCTTCAATTATAAAAACAGAGTTACTGAAAAATATCAAAATAAGACTGACATTCTAAAGCACAAATTAATCAAAAAGACATGCAACAAAGTAATGTATGAATAATGAATATTTAATGGTAGCTCTTTGGGTATTGGTTTCTTGATATGGTCTGCTTTTAAGGATACCCTGCTATTTTCAGTTCTCAAAATTTGCTGACTAATATTTCTCGCTTGATTGAGTCAATGGTCAAAAATGTAAGCTAATAGGATCACAAGCTCTTAGATTAATTTTAAATCATGATTAATAGAAGTTATATACATACACAAGAGAATCAATTTGTGAACTCTTAATGGATCATATCCATTTAGTCCTAACTTTGTTTTTCTCCTTCAAGGAGAAAATATATTAAAGCCACTTAGAGTCAATTCAGAATGTTTAAGTGTATCTTCGAAGTAGATAAAATATCACTTTCCTTCAGAAGGATTTGAGATGAATTGTTGTGGAGCTAGATCAAGCACATAACCAATAGTTAGAGAATTTTTTGCCCTCAGAACATCCAACAACCTGCCTGCTTTCCTAGTCACCTGGAGAAAGGGAATTTTGTCTGCACCACAAAAGGACAGGTCCTCCTTGCTCAGTGACTCTTCTAGTGGGGTGAAGATCTAGACCTGTCATGGCTCAGGGTGTGTTCAGGTAGGACTGACTGTTCAAGCTCAATTTCAAGGATTAGAAGCATTGGCTCTTCTTTCCCAAAGATTGGGAAAAAGAGAGTTTATTTGTTCTTATTTGGTCCTATTTGGTCAGCAGGACCAGGAAAGTGATTGCCCCTCTCTACTGGGCACTGCTGAGGAACCTTGAGTGTCCCGTTCTGGGCCCTCACTGCAGGAAGGCATTGAGGGGCTGGAGCGTGTCCAGAGAAGGGAACGGAGCTGGGCAAGGGCCTGGAGCCCCAGGAGCAGCTGAGGGAGCTGGGAAAGGGGCTCAGCCTGGAGAAAAGGAGGCTCAGGAAGGACCCTGTGGCTCTGCACAACTCCCTGACAGGCGGGGACAGCCGGGGGGGTTGGGCTCTGCTCCCAGGGAACAGGGACAGGAGGCGAGGGAACGGCCTCAGGCTGGGCCAGGGGAGAGTCAGGGGGGACACCAGCAGGAATTTCCCCATGGAAAGGGTGGTGAGGCCTTGGCAGGGGCTGCCCAGGGAGGTTTGGAATCCCCATCCCTGGAGGTGTCCAAGGAAAACCTGGAGATACCATTTGGTGCTCTGGACTGGGGACGAGGTGGGGACTGGACACAGCTCAGACTGGATGGCTTTGGTGGGCTTTTCCCTCAGGGATTCTGGGATTCTATTTTTCTGTTTTCCCTTTTGTTGCCTTGTTTTCCCAAGTTTTTTGTAGCCTTTTGATAAGATTACATTCTTAGAATCAGAATCTCAGGGTTTGTATGTAAACAACTTTTGTTTTTGTAACTGCCACTCTTTGTTCTTTCTACTAAGAAGAGAAAGTTGATTGACTGTTGCTTTGACCAGCGGGGTGTGAGAAGGGGCCATTTCACCCTCCAATCCATAGTCACTTTTAGAAATCTATAAATATCAAAGCCAGAAATAAAGTCAGCCCCTTTTGTCTTAGACATCACACAGTCTGCGTCTCTTTATTTCGTGTCCTAGTGCAACACCCTTTGTTTACAGAATCACAGAATCATTTACACTGGAAAAGTGTTGTTCTCACATTTTATCAGTAAGAATCCTTTACTTGGTTCTGCCAATGATACAGTGAAAGACACACCTTTCCTTCAAGTCCTTACAGCAAAATTTTCCAGCTATGTTGTAGGTCTCTTCCCTACAGTTTTTCCATAATATTTAAATGTAATAAGCCAACAAATACCTAGCTGTGTTATATGACAGCAAAAAAACCCAAAAAAACCAAACACATGATAAGCAATAGCTCAGTCTCTCTAAGATAGTTAACTTTTGCTTGAATTCACAGTTTATTCTTGCAATCTGACATCAGACATTTACTGGTCCAGAAATGGGTCTGATAAATGAAAAAATCAATAGCAGGTTTCCTGTTTTTACCTCTATGACACATTTAATTCCTCTGTTTAATTCAGCTTAATTTATAACACTAATGAGGCAGTTTCTGAATGACTACAGGAAAAGTAGATGATTTGCATTTTTATTTACTTGACAAGTTACAGTCTTTATCCTCTTCAAATACGTTTCCCACTTGAGAATATCAACCCTTAATTACACATCAAGCTAATAATGAAGATAAAATCATGTGTAGTGGACTTATGGCTTATAGAAATGTGGGAAGCTTACCACTACTACCACTAGATAGCAGTTATTTGGCAGTCTGTTTATTAAAATTTATTAAATCATTCTCTAAAACCTCTTTGCAGAAAAAAAAAAAAAAAAAAAAGAGGTCCGTTAAAAATGTTATTAGGGCAGCATCAAAATTATATTTTTTACTCCTTGATCCTCTTAACCAAATTTGGTGACTTTAAGTTAACCAATCACTGTTACTACTGATTATCTAAGAACTGAGGTAAACTTAGGTACCTTTAGACACACCTTACCTTTAGAAGTAGTGTCCTATTTCCTAATTTCTCAGGTATTTTCTGCCAATTGCTGCAAAATATCTAATATTTTGGAATAATAATTAAACAGAAAACATTCTGCTCTCTTTAGATTTTAAATCAGAAATTAATTTTCAAAAATTATATAGAAAACCCTTTGTTTATCATTATATAAATAGTTTTATAGTGGGGTAAATGATGATTTTTAAGTTAGTATTTTAAAAATAATTAGTTAAGTTAAATTTTTAATGTGAAAGTGGAAAAGGGAAAGTGGCAAAAATTAGTTTTACAAATACACTGCAGTTTCTCATGTTAATTTCTAAGACAAAAATATTTGAACCCTTCCAGAATAAAGAAATTGTATATTTGTTACTCTTTTAAGTTTAAAGAGACTTCTAGTTTTGTTCCTAAGTTGGTCTGGTCTTTTATTTGAAGCACAAACGAATTAGATATTTACTTAAGGAACCAAGCAAATACTGACTGCTGTGCTAGGTGGCAATTATTATTATATTTTTATCACTTTTTCCTTCATTTTAATAGAAAAAATTACTTCAGAGCACAGAACATAAGGTTAAACTCTGGCTTCACTCACAGAGGCAGCAATAATTTAGGTAGTGATAATTATCTTGCCAAAAATAGGTAAATCAAAGGTAAATAAAGGTCATCAAAGGTAAATGAAGACATTTTTCTAATAACTGGATTTACAAATCTAACTTCCTGTCAGTGGAATTACATGGTGTTTCAATTCAATGCAAAATAGAGATAGTTATTTTTAGCCTCATATTTTTAATTAGGTTATTCAGTCAAGCACAATTAAAATGCCAAGAATATATCTATTGTGTGTTCCAGTACATAAATTATGCAAGTTAATTTAAAAAAGCCCATTAAAAAAATCTCAAGATATGTCATGTTTAGGTTTAGGTTTTTTCTAATTTTAATTTAACAAATATTAATTTCTGAGATCAATATTTGTTTTTATCTTCTTTTTCTATTTTAATAGTTTTCCACTCGAAGGAGAAAGAGATCATTGATTTTTTTCTAATATTAACATTTTCCCAATATTATCATTTTGAAGCATTGATTAATATCCAATGACTTTTAAAGATTAAATTAGAGATTTTTCAATGTTTTGATGAAGAGAAACAAGAAAATTACCTGAAAACAAGCAAACAAACAAAATATCGCAAACCTCAAATTATGTATCAGGTATTATATTGTTAACAACCCTAAAGAAAGCAACTGATTTTGAAATTTCACAGTCTTATGACTCAGTGGGAAAAAACAAACAAACAAAAAAACAAAACACCAAACCAAAACAAAAAAAAAACAAAACAAAAAAACCCAAAACAAAACAAAACAAACAAACAAAAAAACCCTCAGGGTTTTGTGACTGGTTGTTTTATAAGGCTTTTATTTTTGACACTGAAATTTTTTGAAGAACATTAAACTCTTGACTGCTCATTACTTGGTCTTAAATTTGACATATGTGGTATGTATTCCAGTATGATTTCTCCCTATTTATAATTTGCTCATGGGACTGCCATTGGATTTCTGAACTGAGTCCAGGTCCACTGTAAATGAGTCTTTTTATCTTTTTATTTATAAATCTTTTTATTTATAAAAAGATAGGTTTAGTTCTTGAATCTGTACAGCAGGATGTGACTGAAAAATTACTTTAATGGAGTCATTAGCAGTAACATTTCTGATAATTTGTTGTGACTTAATATTTTCTTGGCCAATGATATACTAAATAAAACAACATAAACTCATTAATAAGAAAATCATCTTTGGATTTCATGTTATTTCTGAGAGTTGAAAAAATACCCCACTGATATCTTCAAAAGCCAGATTTTAGCTCCTAAATGTGGCTAGATGATGGAATAACTTAAATTTTTCCAAAAGAAACAAATTTTCCAAGAGAAACATCTTTGACTTTTCTTTCTTTTTATTTTTTTTTCCCTCCAGTAAAGATGTGCTATAGGAAAAGGATATTGTTTTCTGAATCTTTACTTAATCCATTAATTTTGCATTTGGGTAAAGACAAAACCTACATGAATATCTTTCAGATTTTGGAGATTTAGTGATAATAAAAATGATTGCCAGGACATTTACTCTGAGATGTTTTATCCTATAAGACTCAAACTTCATTTTTAACTAGTGACTGATACATACATGTGTGATATTTTCCTGGAGTTTTGCTGGTTTTCTTCTTGTGTACCTGAAGAAAAATGAGAAAAATAATTAAGATTCACCTCAAAACGGATACCTGAAAATTTATCTGAAATGTGGGGATGAATTTTGATTGCCTTCTGAAGATCATGGATTTAGATTATCATCTCATGCTCAAAATACAGTATCTCACTCTTTTGATTAAAAAAAAAAAAAAAAAAAAAAAACGTGTTCCTCTGGCTTTCATGATAAAAATGAAAAAGATTAGATGTACAGATGTATAGTCATGGGAACACGTCTTATTATCTCTCCTGACAGATATAAACCCATTTTTCTGTTTTCTCTGGGAGATAAGTTCTAATTTGAAATTGCCTGATGGCCACTTAATTCCTCACTGGTTCCAAGAGTCACTTGTTGCTACAGGGAGTACCAGTGTGACCTTGTTTTACACCTTCTTTTTAATATCATAAAATGATTCTCTTTTTTTAAGTATGGTAGACCAGTACTGGGCATCAGTTTTCTGTTGAATCCCAAATATATCTTTTTATGAAGAAGAAAGTTTTGGGGTTTAGAGCTGTGAATGCACTCTTACATCTTAGCTGCCCTTGATCTTTGGGTTTTTCTCACAGGAGTGTTTTTGGTTTTTTCTCTCTCTGAATTATTAGCTGCTGATTGTCTTCTCGTCTTTGCTGAAAAATGACAAGTGTGAGAAAGATAATTCTTTCTCTAAAACTCAGATTTTTTTTACTTGTCACTTATTTTTTCTCGTTTATCACATAAAAATCAACCTCTTAGTTTATGTGGAAAAAACTGTTTTAGAGGTTTTGAACAAAACTGTCTAAAATTCCAATTCTCTAAGGCCTTAGCAGGCATCTTAGGAATGGTAAGAAGACAATAACAGTAAAAATTATTTTCTAGACCTTGTAATGTTTTTTCATAATAAAAAAAAAAGTTATATAGTTTCAAACCTAGATACACATATTTGTATGGATACATAAATCTTGCAATGTCTTTGGAACAGGACCACTACAATATGGCTTAGAGGCATATTTTTACACCAGCTAACATTGAATTTTTGAATCTGAATGTGGCAGTGGCACACAGTGACCTAACTGGATATTAGCTGTGAAACTGTTAACTCTTCTATCATGAAAAAAAGAGATAATTTCAGAACGCAATGAGAGAAAAACTTTTCTGGGGGAAAAAGAGAAAATGTCAGCCTTCTTTAAAGATCATGCCAATAACTAACTGAAAACTGAAATGAATGATGCTTTAAAATTATGGTTAAATCATTCTGAAAATAAAATTATCTAGAGAAATTTAAGGTTGTAGAAAAAAAATTGAAGCTTTTCCTCTATCATGCTAGAAAATACATATGCAGTGTAATTCCAAGAATGTGTAAGACTGAACATGGGGGGGGTTTTTCAGAGAATATGATTTTCCCGCAGAAAACAGCATTTTCTCTACTTGAAAACACAGCAGCCCCTTCCTGAAAAAGAAAAGTAATGATGTTTGGGTGCAGACATTTGTGTATATTAGCAGGAGGTTGTGACACAGGCAATGCACAAACACCATGACTGAATCAGCAGAAAATTTTTAGTTTCAAATCCTTTTCTCAAGATATTTCTGTAAAAAAAGGAAGTCAGAATAGGGGAAAAAACAGATTTATCTATTTGAATTTGGAGGCAAAAACTGGAAAAGAAGTCAGTAAATCACTCCATCTAGCTCTGTGCTTAGTATATAAAATTTGCTTTGAGAATAATTCGCAATAAAGAGTGGGTTTGGTGTTTTACATTTCCCCAGAAGACTAGTTCTTATAACTCTTAGTAATTGCATTGAAAACAAACAAACATACATACAAACGAACAAACAAAACCCCAAAACCACCAAAACAACAACAAACAAATCCTTTTTATTCAACTGAACTTGTTTTCCCTGGAGAAATATTGTTGCAAACTTGTATCCAAGGTATATGAGCCTTCACACAAGACCCTCTGAAAATTACTATTGACTTTGAGTAAGAATGTAGAGTTATGACCATTTTTCATCACTAGACTTTTTATGCCTATTGCAGAACAAGTCTTGAGGTGGGTCATCTATGTAAAAGTATGTTTTATTTATAGCTTTAAAAACAGCTAGTCGTATATTGAGGGATAATCTTAATGTTTTCTATGACGTTTGAAAATGTGATGGTTTCCAAGACTTAGTTAGATATGTTCATGAGTAATGGCCCAAAGGAGGTCAGTAAGTCATGGTTGCACAACTAAAAATTATCTGAAATACATGAGGAAAGTACTATTGGACCACTAAAACCACTTTTCTTAACTGAAGAAATAAAACAGTAATTGTCTAAAAGAACAGGATTGTATATATTTATGCATATGAGCACAGAGGAAATGTGTAAAGAACAGTGGGAAAAAAAGTTGATTCATCTGCAATGTGTACATATGAAACAGAGAAAGTCTATTTGGCTGTAATAAAACATGTTTATCTTTGTTTAACAGTAAGGTCTGTTAACCACAAACAGCTGGGAAAATTTTTTTTGATAGCAGTGCAGAGGTAATTGTCAAGAAACTTGTGTTTAGCCAATAGTACTTATAGATTATCAAGGACTATTAAATAATAGTCTGATACTATTAGACTATTAATAGTATAGTCTATTAATAGTCTAATAGTATCAGAGAGTCTATTGTCTCTAATAGTACAATACAATTGTACTATTAGATACAATACTACATTGTAATATACTATTATATATACTATAATATTATATATAACATATATTATATACTAGAAAACTATATCTAATACTATACTTGAATACTGTATTATTGTATCTAATAGTACAATATTACTATTGTAATATCAGATGTCTTTTATTGTATCTCCTAGCTAGAATAGATGTTGGGGTTTTTTGTGGTTAGGAATACCTTGATTTATTTTAACATCCTGCTTAAAACCTTTAAATACAATTAAATTCATATTTCAAAATAAAATAATGCCATCTTGAACATGAATTTTGATTTCAAAAATGTTAAAACACACAGCATGAAAAACAGGTTTGAAATTCCAAGTCCTTTCCAGGAAAATAATTCATAACCTTTTGGGGTTTTTTCTAGCCTAGATTTTAATTATGGTGCAGGAAAACTCTTTTAAAAAAAGAGACTCAAATACTTCTTTGTGGCCAATTTTTACCAATGGAAAACCACTTCCTGTGGTTTCTGAGGTACAAGGAGGTCCTGGGAAAGAAAGTGTGTTTTTGCTTGTTTGATGGCAGCAGCACAGATGTGGTGCCTTTGTTCCAGTGCTGCTGGTTTTCTCCATGACCAAAACCTCCTGCTCCCTCATGCAGAAGCCAAGGATTGTGCCCTGGTGCCTCCCTACAGATGGTATTGCAGCTATGAGAGGATGGCAACTTCTCCTCTTAACAGAGTTATGGAAGGTCAGAATGGTTTGGGCTGAAAAGGACACTAAAGCCCATCCACTCCCACCCCCTGCCATGGGCAGGGACACCTCCCACTGTCCCAGGCTGCTCCAAGCCCCAATGTCCAACCTGGCCTTGGGATCCAGGGGCAGCCACAGCTTCTCTGGCCACCCTGTGCCAGGGCTTCCCACCCTCCCAGCCAAAAATTCCTTCCCAATATCCCATCCATCCCTGCCCTCTGGCACTGGGAAGCCATTCCCTGTGTCCTGTCCCTCCAGCCCTTGTCAATTGTCTCTCTCCATCTTTCCTGCAGCTCCTTCAGGCACTGCAAGGCCACACTGAGCTCACCCCAGAGCTTCTCCTGTGCAGGCTGAACTGAAGCATGGAAAAAGGACTTTACAATTAGGAATTGTAAAGCAGGTATGTTTAATTGCCACCTGGGACATGTGTGGGGTATTTCCTCAAAACTGTGCATATCTGGTCAAGACAAGGTCCAGGTTTAAATACAGATTGATCCCACAAACCCACACCTCCCTACCTGCCCATTCCCTTCCTTCTCTCCCTTCGTGCTCTAATTAGTTGTCATGCCTCCTGTTGGTCATGAGTTGGGGTCTGGGGAGGAAGGCCGATGTCTTCGTCAGGTGTTCAGTAGTTGACCTTCACTTTGGGGCAGGCACAATGGAGATTTGGCTATTTTTCAGGCCACTTTCTTCTGGCCAAAAATTAGGAGCCTGATTTTGCTGGATACAAGATGTAGCTTTCTGCTTTATCAATTGTTTACAATATCTAAGTCTTGCTTTACTGAATTTCCACAATATACATGTTGTCTTAATAGTTCTTACCTAGCACTAAATTCCTTTTGTGCTCTGCTACCAGTTCTTTCTGTGTACCAAGTTACGTTCCATATGCTGCTACAAGTTCTTCTACAAAATCACAAAAAAATCTGTTTTAAAATTCTGTATTTTCATATCTATAAATGCTTCCCATATCAGAACAATCCCACTCTCCCAGCCTCTCCTCCCAGCAGGGCTGCTCCGTCCCTCTGCTCATCCTGGAGCCTCCTCTGGCCTGGCTCCAGCAGCTCCAGGTCCCTCCAGGTCTGGACCCCTTAATCCTTTCCCCCAGAATGAGTTAAGCACACAGGGGCACTGCCTCTGTTGCAGCTTTAGGTGAGTGTCACAGCAGGTATTTGCCACGCTTTCTTCTAAATGACTACATTTGTATGAAAAAAATCCTCAATCCAGTAACACCAGAGGAGAGGGTAAAAAAGAAGTCAGAGAGTGCCAGGCCACTCAATCATCTAAACGTATGCACAAAAAGACTTTTGTTTGCTGAAGGGAACAATTTGGTCTGGTTTCCAACCCACAGAAAACCACCTGACAACTTTAATTGTGCTGCCTAAGGTGAAAGCAATAAAGAATAAGTGCTAAAGACAAAGTTTTCAGCACTATTTCTTGAATAAAAGTTTATAATACTGTTTTTTACTTTCTCTTTTTCTTTCTTTTTTTTTTTTAATTTCTTTTTGCCACAAAGGAAAAATGCCTCAGTTTAACCAGAAAATATTATCCGGAGACTGCAGTGTTTTCCTGCTGTTAAAATATACAGCTGCTTTTCAAATTTTTCATAGAAGCTTTCTGCAGTTACAATGGTAAAATAATAAATATAGGTTTTCTGTGCTGAATCCCTTTAAGTAAATTGTTTTAAACATCAAACCATGTTATTTCACATTTGCATGCCCACATTTTTCACCCCCACCACCAAATCAAAATCTGAATTCAGACCCTGAGACCTAATAAAACAAAATTGATAAAGAAATTAATTTCCAGATAATACGTTAATTAACTAAGAATAGTAAATGTAATAAATTAACCATTTCTTCAAGGTTAATTAGACCAGGTTAATTGATTGTAAGGCCATTTACTCTGACTGCAGGGTCTCTGCTATGATTCACTTAAAAACATCCAAGAGCCAGCTTGACTTTCAGTAGTAGAAAATGTCCTTTCAGTCTTTGGGTTCTGCTTTACCTATTTGTAAGCAACAACTTTTCTAATTTTGCTTAATGCCTCACCGTCAATCCCAACAGATTCTGTGATACCATTAATTTCAAACTGCAGACTGTTCACTTCTTTTCCTTCTTCTGTCCCCAAGGATCTTATTTCTCTAAAAACAAAATTGACAAAATGTAATATTGAGTCTTTTCCTATCGATATCCTCAGCCACCTCCTCATGTCGTGCTTTTCTTGAGCTGTTATTGCACTTCTCTTATCTTTCAACACCAATGCAGTATTTGTCATGTATGCCTTTTTAAAATTTTTTCACTTACTTTTAAAGGCCTTTTTGAATCATTTTATCAGTGATTTGGATGAATCCCATGAAGTTCCATGCTTTCTCCTTCTAGGTACAGAGGAAAAATATCAACCTCCTGACACTTTCTATACACCTGAAAACCTACAAAGTCTGACCCATAAGCAGAACAGAAAAAAGTATCTTTATGGTCCTCATGTCCAAGAAAAGCCTGCTTTGATATAACAGAGCTTGTCTGTAGTTCCCATTAATTGTTACTGCTGGCTAATTAACAACATAATTTAATACATAATGGTTTTAAACTGAAAAAGGGTAGATTTAGGTTAGATAATGGTAAGGAATCCTTCGCAAGTTGGACAGGGCTTGGAGTAGCCTGGTCTAGTGGAAGATATCCCAACCAGTGGCGGCAGTGGAACAAGATGTGTTTCAAGGTCCCTTCCAACCCAAACCATTCTGTAATTCTGTGATTTAACAGTTTAAAAGTACAAGTGCATAATCATGCACTTCTTTGACTGCCCTGCAGCACACCACCTTTTTCATTTTCTGAAGTACTGCAAAGTCTTGGAGTTACAAGAGTATTCACAAAAGTTAGGTGGATCCTAGAGCAATCCTCTACTGTATTTTACTGCTGAGGAACATCCATCAGTATTTAGTAAGGCAAATTGCTGATATTATTATTCATAGTTACCTCAGAAACAGGGTTTTCTTCCCAGCTCTCTTGAGATTAAAGCTGCTTCTATAGAAGCATATTATTATATTATATTTTATATATATATTGCCCACTCTTTCTCTAATCACCATGTCTCTGCAAGTTTAAGGGAGAAATATTTTACTCTATTTTACTCTGTTTCTCTATTTTGACCAATCTTACTCAGCTTTTCACAGAATAATTAGGATTGGAAGGGACCTCTGGAGCTCACCCAGCCCAACCCCTGCGCAGGCAGAATCCTCTAAAGGACCTGTTCCTGTGTCTGGGCAGTGACACAGGAACGTGTCCAGCTGGGGTTGGGATGTCTCCAGACAGGGACACTCCAGGCCCTCCCTGGGCACTGTCCCAGGGCTCTGCCCCTCCATGGAGAGAACTTTTTCCTCTTGCTGGGCTGGAACTTGCTGTGGTTGATTTTATGGCCATTGCTCCTCATCCTGGCACTGGCACCACTGAACAGAGCCTGGCCCCATCCTCTGGCACCCCTTGGAGATGTTTGTATGGATTGATGGGATCCCCTCTCAGCCTTCCCTTCTCCAGCCTGACCAGGCCCAGCCCCCGCAGTCTGTGCCCATCTTAGAGATGCTCCGGACCCCAAATCCTCTCTGTGACCTCCCCTGGACCCTCTCCAGCAGCTCCTGGTCTCTCCTACCCTGAGGAGCCCAGAACTGAACTCAAATACAATAGGATCATTAGGGAATATATACTCTTGGTTTAAGTTTCACTTTCTACCCCCAAATCCTTCTAAATCCCTAGGAAACCTCTTTGCTGCCTGTTTTCACCAATAACCTATATTGAATTTTCTAACCTTATAAAAAATAGATCTTCTGATATAAGTAAAGAGCTTTTTACATTCTCTGAAAATATCCTTCTATTATGTTTTAATCCCAAAAATCCATACTCATCAAACACTAGAAGATCCAGGGAGAAGAAAACATATTTTGTTCAAAGACAAGAATCAAGCTGCTTTGACACATTTTTATGCTTTTAATTTCAAACAAATATTTCCCTATAATTACTTAGTTTGTAATGTTTTACTTTTTTGCTGCCTTATCTTGGTTTGAGAAACAGGTATCTGCCAGGGGAAACCAGAGCCTCCCTTGGAATGGAGAATACAACCCTCTCCCTCCGAATTATTATAATTTTGAAATTAAGGGGCTCTCAGGCAAATATGTAGGAATACCAGTTCTTTACTAGGAATATTACAAAATACAAAGGCAATAGTACAAGGAAAAAAAGAAAAAACCAAGCAAACTACAACAAAATAATGTTAGAAACACTGACAGAGTCACAATATGACATGACACCCTGTTGGTCAGGATGTTTGAAGCAGTCCAAAATAAGTCCTCCTGGAGTGACACATGTGGTTCTGTTGGAGTAGGGATGATCCTGTAGAAGGATCCAATAGTGAGATGAGTCCAGTCTTCCTCTGGGAGTTCAGTGGAAGAACCACTGATCCANTGCTTGCTGTCTTGGTTTGAAAGATGGGTATCTGCCAGGGGAAACCAGAGCCTCCCTTGGAATGGAGAATGTACACTCCCTCTCTCCAAAGCATTATAATTTTGAAATTAAGGGGGCTTTCAGGCAAAGATATAGGAATATCAGTTCTTTACCAGAAATATTTCAAAATACAAAGGCAATAGTACCAGGAAAGATAGAAACAAGCAAACAACAAAATAATCCTAGAAACACGGACAGAATCAGAATACAACCTGACACCCTGTTGGTCAGGGTGTTGTAAGCAGTCTAAAATATGTCCTCCTGGAGTGACACATGTGGCTCCATTGGAGTAGAGACGATCCTACAGAACGGTCCAGTGGTAGCAAGATGGGTCTTCCTCTGGAAGTCCAGTGGAAGAACCAGCTGCCTTGGTCTTCTGATTCCAGGTTTTATCCAGGCAGAAATGCCTGGCTCCTCCCAATAGGTAGAGCATCTCACAATGGGTGATTTAATTTTACCAGTCATGCGTGAGCCTTAATGGCCCATGCACAGGTGACATCCCCCTGGAGGGAGGATGGGTGGTGGAAGAGCTAAGGAAACACTGCCCCACCTGGTTTTAACAGTTGGCCCATTAACAGAAGGCACCCACCCCCTCCTCCCCAGAGATAAATATCTCCCCAACAGGTTTCAACAGATGAAAATAGAATACACATTTTTGGTTACATATTGCAATGCAAGACATGCCTTCCCCTCATCACTCTTAAATTCTTTGTCTGTCCAAAGTACTGGTTAGTCATTTTGGAGCAATATCTCTTCTGCACATGAGGACTTGCCCTTGAGAAAATCCATGCAAATAAATGGATTTTCAATGGCAAGGGTTCAATCAATTCCTGTGCAGCTGTCATATCCTTTTTCTACAGACAGGTGTGTGTGTTTGTACAGATATGGATGTGTAACCTTGATAAATACTACACTTATCACTAATTTGTTCCCAAAAATATTAAAATAATTTCTCTGAATACTCCAGAAAAGAAACTTTAAAGTTTAAGTTTACACATTATGTACTTTAAGAAGTCATAAACTCCTTAAGAAATCCTTCTGTAGCTCCAGCTTGTTGTTAAATGTAGTGAGCATTCCATAAATCACAAATTATGCCTCTTTTTTTAAGGGTACATCCATTCCATTTTCTTACACCTGTGCACTGCAGGTGCTCCTGGTTTTGGCTCTCTCAGACAAGCTGGTGACAGGTCACAAAGTGGTGCAGTTCAGAGCTGTAGTCACCTGGTATTTATCAAGGACTGAGATTTACACTTTGCTTAGTGGATTCCATTCAGTTTTTAAATTCTCCCAACCTCTCCTATCTAAGGAAGACTGGGAGCTACCGTAAGGTAATTTGTAACCTACAAACTTTAGATCTTCCTGCTCTAGAAGGAAAGAAAATCCACTGTTAAGGTTGCAGTAAAGGCCACTTTACCTTTACCATTTTTCTTTTCCACAGTGAATCCCAACTGCAAAATTACACACTGATATGATACAAGAAGCATTTTTAGCATTTTAAGCCCTGACATGGCATCTTCTCCGTGGTCAAAGCAGAAATGCTTATGCTGCTCACATTGTGCCTCATTCATAGGCTGATAGCTCACAGCCATAAGGTGATATGTAATGAACAAAACAAAAATCGTGCAACTCAGGGGCATCCTATGGCAGAATAACTCTGATCTCAGCTAAAATCCAGCCTCATAAACATGGTGATAATGTGCTTTATGTACTGTTGTGAAGGGAGGTTCCTCTTGGTCTTCTATTTAATATGATAATTTAGCCCAGTGGAAACTTAAACTAAGATAAATTTGACAGGTTTTGTTCTTGTGTAGTTTAATAAATATAAAAAAAGACAACTCTTAAATAATTTCTTAATGAGTGTAGAGTGAAGGGACTTAAAATCTTTTCTTCTGTGCTTTGATCTTGTCCTCTTCTGTCACTGTATTTTGTCTCAGTAACCTTCAGCAGTTTCTTGAACTGCAATACTTTGTCACCACAGCTCATTCAGATATTTCTTGATGGTGGAGCTGTGTCTTGCTGCTAACATTGTCTGCTTTTAGCGTTATATACATTAATGTGTAACCCAAGAAAACGAGGATCTGCACTAAGGGCCTTAATGGCTGCTCCTCTGTAAGCAAGAGATGCAGCTTGTTTTTACAAATAAACAAACTGGGTGTTTATTTGATATACTTTGATGTGATGGTTTTGAAGTCAACTGATGTAATTGGAAAACAATCTCAGTCTTAGGACAAATTGTGTTTTTCAGAACCATTGTCTGTGGATAGCACAGATATCAAAAGGTAAGATTACACTCTTTGCCTTTGCTTTCCTTTGTGAAATTTGTTTTACTCTCAATCAGAAGATTCAGTGGCTCTGCTGAAGTGTAAAGGTCAATTTTTTTATAGTTTTAGGACTTCAGAAGGTCCCCAGGTATTAATTTATCTCTGACTTCCAAGCCTCTGAGCATTCTTGTATTGCTTATGAAATAACAGAGATTACCACTTCACCCTGATGGATTTTTTCCTGCAGTCTTTGTCATATTTCTCATTTGTTCCGTGTTCACATAAGCAGGACCCTTATGAATCCACCTTAAATGATTTTCAAGAAGATTTATACTGCTAATTTGTATTTCCATATTGCTGCTGGGACAAGGTAATTTGCCAGAGGTAAACAAAAAGGGTTTGTAATAGATTGTTCCTAATTATTACGGACAAACAAAGTGTGTGAAAAGAACACAGAATAAATGAAAATTATGAAAGAGAGCTGGCAGAATTCATTTAAACCTACAGATTTTTTTTTTGTCTCAACAATAATATTAATCTTCCATTATGAAAAGTGTAGGTATAGGTAGATGTATACACAATAATTTTCCTAATATCTTTTTCATTATTTCAGTAGAAAGTTGTCCCATTTCAAAATGATGAACATTTTTTCTCTGTCTCCTCCTAATCTTTAAGGATAACATATAAGCTAAAAAGAGAACAACTTAGAATCCTTGAAAAATTCTATGTCTTCCTTAACTTTTTACGATTATTCTAAAATCAAGGACTACTGCAAAATTATATAACCCACATTCAGCTCAAATTTTCTGATTGTGTATGACATGTTTTGGAATATTTAATTCGGTTTGCATAATTGTAGAGGTGAAAAAGGCATTACTTTAAAGTATTTTAAGTTGAGCCTGGGAAGAAGAGTGGGGTAGGGGGAAGGTATTTTAAGATTTATATTGTTACTTCTCATTACCCTACTTAGATCTGATTGATAATTAGATTTATATTAAATAAATTTCCCTAAGTGTATTTCTTTCTATTTTTTTTTTTTTTTGCCTGTGATGGTAACTGTTTAGGGAGTGACCTTTTCCTGCTGTTACATAAACCCACAAGGCTTTTGTTGTGTTTTCTCTTGAAAAATTGAAGAGGAGAAAGATACAGGTCAAAGCCCCACAGTATGGGATACCCTTGGAACAAACTTAGTGCAATGCTTATTCCTAATTATGAAGTTTTTAAATGTTAGTAAAATAAACACATGCTGTTCTGTTCATGTCTAGCTCCAGAACAACTCTTTTTAGTAAGTTACATATGTGAAATAGAACAGCAAACTGGAAGAGTAGAGCAGTTGCTTACTTCTATATTACTTTAGAATAAAGCTTGAAATTTTTGTGTTGATATGACATTTCGACATATGCTATCTAAGGTCTTATTTGATATATAGTGATATTTTCTCCCTTCAGATAAAGAATTCTAGTAAATCCCCGAAGAACTAAGTATTATCAACCTAGAATAGCAGTATGGTTTGGGCAAGACTTGGTGTGCAAGTCTGAAAATTAAAAGTTCATTGTTCATTACACAAAGTTTTACCTCTCTTGCTTTGAAAGTTTCTGTTTTATTAGACCAGAGGTGGAGGATTCCAATAGCTAGCTACACCTTTCATGCATTAAACGTGTCTGTCTCAATATTCAAAATACAATCAAAGTGAATCCAAATTACATAATTATTACAGGAAACTCCCACTGATAATATAGCTAAATTTATTATAAGAAGTTATCTTCATTTCTACCTCAGTTTTCTTTGTGTGGTGCTTTATTTTCTGGAATTCCTTGGGGCCCCTGGGATCACGAGTTTTGGCCTTCCTCAAGGAGAGCGAGGGTGGAGAAGTCATGGTGAGTTACTGGGGTCTTTTAACAGCAAGAGCACGCACAGTGCCCAAGTTAATTCAAGTAAAGGGTCAAAAAAATTTCCTTGTAATTGAGAGACATCAGAGGCCAAAATAGCTCAGGTCTTAAGACCCTGAATTATGCCTTCTGCAATGGTGTAAAATCTGAATGCAGTCTAAATAACTTATTTTGCTTATTTGACTGACAATCTCTAATGCTTTCATCGATTAAATTATGGAAATGTATTGATTCTTTAAAAGACACCAGTTCATCAGGTGCCCTGTAGTTTAAAGCCTGTGTCCCATTTTATTTCCTAATACTTAATGCCTGTGTGTCTCCTGAGTGTTCCAGTTTTCAGTGCTTTAATGGCACCGTTATTAAATATGCTGAATTTCTATATTAGAAAAAGATACTGCAGTGTATTTCACTCAGACTGACACAGCAGACCCCTTAGAAACAATTCCTACCTGCCTCGTTACACTACTCATGAAATGGGCAAAAATAATCAGGACAGTTGCAGAAGTTGCTGAAATTCATAAAGTTCTTTATCATGATATTATTCAAACATTTATAACACTATTTCTGACTATTTATAAAACATAAGCCAAAAGCTCAGAGGGAATATAAAACTGATGTATACTTGAAGCAATCTTATGTAACTTGGGCTGCAGAAGTGCAGTTTTCCTAATAACCACTTGCAATGTTTAACTAAAATTTATCTGGATGCTGTGGTATACATCTTGGCAGGAGGCACCTCACTGCTGTGTTAAGCCTTGGAGTGACACATTTAATAACATCCTTCCATAAATTGGGAACAAAGCTGCTCTGGAGATGGCTCCAAAGTAGCCCTGCCAGCTGTAATGCTGCAGGATTAAGGAGACTGATACTTGGCACAAAGCAAACTGAATAAAAGAAATGTTAAGCAGGGGAAAGTTTATTATATTGATGCATCGTGAGAGAACCATAAAGGTAAATCTTAATTTCTTCCTTATTGCAGAAACCTACAGAATGCACTGCTTTTTCCTGGTGTATATTTACCCCACAAGTCACAAGTTTCTGAGGCAGTATGCTGATTTTTTGTGGGAGTCTCTGGTAACTTGTCACTTGTCCTACACTTAAGGAGGCAAAAATGGAAGGAAGAATTCTGACCATCTGTAAAGGCAGCTGGGATTCATCAAACTCAGATCAGTATGAAAGTTCAGGCTTGAATACAACACTAAAAATAATAAAATACTCCCCAACCAAACCCCATGGATTTCGAGGATGAATTTTCTCTTTCCTTAAATATCAGCCTTCACCCACTTCCAAAGGGAATATGCAACCCCTGCATGTTTTGTGATTGAAAGAAGTGAGGATTTGAAACAAGGGAAGAATGTGTTACCATAGGTAATATATGTACCCACTGTATAGGGAGAGCCATTTTCATAGTGAGACATAAAACTTGCAGAGTACTGCCAATTAGTTTTGGCTTTCCACTTTATGGGAACAGATTTAAGTATCTCATCTCTCTCCTTAAGGCCTCACTTAATTTGCTGTTGGAACTTTGCCAGGAAGTTCTTTCCTCCTGGTTTGGTCTTGCTTTTCCCCACTGTCCTTGTATAGTGGGATGGCTGGGAGGTTCCTTTTCCAAAAAGCCTGTCAAGTGTGTTGTGTCCCTGCCCCAGGCACCAAAAGGTTTTTGAAGGGTGTCCTAAATGCAGGATCTGTAGATGATAATCCCTTCTGAGCTGGTTTATCTCTGAGTCATACATAACACAACTCATTAAAGAGGGTGCTTACCATCCTATTTGTTACTGAATCTGAAATCTAATTTCCCAGAGATGTCATCAATATGTGAGGTGGACAGATCCCCAAAGCCATGAGTCTTTAATCTGTACTTTCTAATCTCATTAATAGTGCAAAGAGAATTGAATTCTGGGCTCTGAAAGCATAATGGCCATAGAAGGTGCTTCAAAATATTAACGTTTCCTTTAACTGAATACTTGTATGTGACAACAAATGTGAGGTTTCTTGCACAGCATTGTCTTAGGCTAAACTAGGATAAATCCTATAAATAATTGAATGTTCTTAAGATACTTCATTCAAGGAAGAAAATTAAATAATGGTTCCAGACACTGCATTCAGAGATTTGCTTCCACGCACCACGAAATTAAAAGTATTGATTGTCCAAGTCATTGCACCATGACAAAGGTCAGAATCTCACCCTTTTAGTCTGGTCCAGCCCATTTCTTTGTATACTATTAAGTTCTGTCACCAACTGTTTATAAAAGTAGATTTTACTGAGTTATAATAACCAGTAGAAGATGTCATTAGTGTTTGTGGAGGTAGGGTCAGCTTGGTCTTCAGACTTTCAACACTCTTTTTAATGCCTTTTTTTTTTT